>CM038625.1:5217000-5257000 GCA_021554675.1 Leuciscus idus | reverse complement strand
TTATACGTAATAATCAGCACAAATAACGTGAAAAATGGCAGATTGTGTGTGTTTCCTCGTACTGATTCAGACTCTCTTTCTCTGGTAGATCACTCAAGAAGAGGGCGAGTTCATGATCACGTTCCCGTACGGATATCACGCCGGATTCAACCACGGGTTCAACTGTGCCGAGTCCACCAACTTCGCCACTCTACGATGGATCGATTACGGCAAGATGGCCACGCAGGTGAGCGTGCTTGAGTATCACACCACGGACGTCGCTCTCACACTCCTGTCTTTATTTATCCTTCGTTTGTTCTTAAGCTCGTTAATTAGTTCTTCACAACCTTTAATTCATTCTTTCGTTCTTGCTTCTTTCATGTGTTTGTTCAGTAGTTCAGTCTTGTTTGCTGCTTTTTGTTTGTTCATTCAGTTTTTATTTTTCTTCATTCCTTCTGCCACCTAGTGGTCAGGAGGAGATATGAAAAATGGCTCTTTTTGCTTCTGTATAGTTCGACCAAAAATAACAAGACTGGTCTCTTTAGATTCGGTGAGGCACAACGAGTCGAACAATACCCAATTTGACCATATCTGCCATTTTGTGTGTTGGCCATTTTGAATTTTGTCGTAAAATGCTATATTTTACGAACGCATTAGCATATCATTACAAAACTTGGTATGTGTCTTCGACAGAATGACCTGAAGGTACTCACAAGGTTTTGTGGCAGTGCCATGTTGTGGTTAAAATGAAATTTCAAAAATGCTAATAGCTTTTGATTAGTTTAGCCTATTATCATTAGACTGATCTTGATAGATTCCTTGGATCATGCCGAGAACATCTATACCAATTTTGCCATAGTTGGCTGAACTTCCTATCCGCCATCTTGATTCTTTTTCGAATTCGACTATGACTATGCTGGCAAATATGTATGGATTTCGTGCCAATAGACGAAACCGTTTTCGTTTACCGCATCAACGAATTTGATGGCTCACACACTGACCACACCACAGCAATTTGGTGTCAGCGCCACCTATTGGTCAAAAGTAATAAGCAATTATGTCATTGAAAGTGATTGTATTTATGGGTTTTCAACTTTTTTTTGCTTTCACATTCTTATTTCATATCTATATTATTCATCAGTTTTTTTTCACAATAACAAAACACTACTTTTTACCTACATTTTTATTTTAATTAAACATAATTATGCTAATTTCATTAATTTAATTGACTTTTTAATCATTTTTAAATTAACAACATAAATTAATTTTAATTTAGTTAATACCTGAATTTGTATTAATTAAACAATAAAAGTTATAAAAGTAATAAAATAAATGTTATTTTTTCCATTTTTGTTCATTCAATCGTTCTTATCATTTTTCTTTCTTTAATTCTTTTATTTTGTTCTTTAACATTAATGAAATATTAACATTAACATTTTGCATATATATATATATATAAAAAAAAAAAATCTTTTTTTTTTTTATTTACAACAAAATGCTGTACCTGACATTTTATTTCAATTATATTGGAGAGAGATGTTCCAGATCATCATTGCCTTGTCTGGCATGTAAAGATTCTTCCGCACGTTAAACGTTAACATCTGTGGATTTGCATGTTGTGTGGTGACTGAAGAGATCTGAAGAGCCGAGAGCTCGGCGGTGGCGAGTGTGTGAGAACGAGAGGGTCAGAGACACACGCTCAACATCCGCTAATTAAACACGAACAGCAGCGTCTTCAGTGAGGATCTGCTCACGGTCCTCGTCATTAGCTCAGTTCTGATAGAGCGGCTCATTAGTCAGAGGTCGTTAAACCTGCACATTCATCTCAAAATGTGGATTTTTAGCATGTTGCAGAATATTTTATGTGTGAAAATGGTGGACTACAGCAATGATGCGTCTGGAGGGACATTTACAACAACACCGCTTTCAACTATAAACAGAAAAAATTGTATGCGTTTTGGTCGTTCGTTTACACGACAGTGGCGTTTTGGGCCTGAAACCACAAAGTTTGTTAATGGGTTCAGTTATCGTCTCAATGTAAACTACGAAAACGCGAATCTGTGAAAACGCTGATGTCATGCGCACCTTATTATGAGCGCGTAGTTTCTTTACGTCGCCATCTACTGGCCTGGCAGGAGAATGCAGCCTTTTTTAGTCGTTTTCGCAGATCTGTGAGAACAAGAATCGTTTTGACAATGTTGTCGTATGATCATTTCCGTTTTTAGTACTTTGTTGTCGTCTAATCATACCCTAAATATGATTAAACGCCCCATAAATATGATTAGATGAAATACCCCAGTCTTTTGGTGATGATCAGTATATTCAGTATCACAATAATATTGAAGTATTTGATCTAAAATGGCATAAAAGTGTGTTTTTTACTTTCAAAAGACATTATTGCATATTTTTCACTAAATAAACACAAAGAAAAATGGTGTAAATATATGATTTATATTAAATTGTAGTTCATATGCACCAATATATCAACCCTTAGTCATAAATAGAGCATATTTACCATATGTTTTACCATTTTTAACATTGTGGTGCCACAAACGAATCACTGAGTCGGAGAAAGCTGAACTGATTCACAGACTTGAGTTGAATTTACTGGCTTTATGGCTTTTTGTTGTTTAAATTTTAAATCAAATGCTATTAAAACATGCAAGTCAGACTGTAAAACGAGTCTAATGGCTGTGTTTAGCGCCTTACAATTGTGGTGATATTGTTTAATTTGACATCATTGTGAATGTAATGTGAATATTTCGCCCATCTCTTGTAGTCTGTGTGTGTTTGAGATCCCGAGAAGCCGCTGAACGAATGAAGATGCTAGTAATAACACACACCTGCATCACGTCCTCACGGCTCTCGTGAGAGCGAGTTATTATCGTGTTTCTCAGACGTGAGGCGCAGCATCATCGCTCTGCTCTCTTCAGGGCCGACTGATTGGTTCCTCCGTTGTCACTCCGTTTCCATTTATTCATTTAGCGGTGAGGAATAAAGCAATAAAAGACACTGATCTCAGAGACTCCAGTGTGGATATAATCATTTGGTCTTTTTTTTTTCCATTTTACACTGTAATATTTTGTCTTCTATTATTTTCATTGTTATAATCTGTAATGTGTTGGTTTAGTATACAAACACACACACACACCATATATATATATGTATGTATATGTGTGTGTGTGTATGTATATATATGTATGTATACACACACACTAACAGATTCTATATAACTTTTTATTCTTTAACGAATCCTGAACAAATTCAGCTTTGCGTCACAGGAATAAATCACATCTTCAAAAATATTCAAATAGAAAACTGTTATTTGAATTATATATATATATATATATATATATATATATATATAAATATAAATGTTTTTAAATGCATATGATTATTATTTTTATTTTATTTTATCTGTTCCCTGTTTTTCCAGTTTATTTTTTCATTGTTACAATCTAAAATAATCACAATGCACGCAATTTTTACGATTACGATTTTTTAAAAAGTTAATATATATATTTAGGTCATTAAATGACCTTTTTTTAGGTCATTTGCATATTAGAATAATGTATTATATATTTAATTATTATTATCAAAGTATTTCACTACAATTTTACTTTAAATCTGCAACTTTTCAACTGTATTTCTTTTTTATTTAATTTGTGTATTTTTGGCAGGATTTTTTTTTAAGGGTATTTTAGGTCATTTGCATATTTGCGTATTAGAATTTTTAAATTATTTTTTTTATAGAAATATTCCATTACCAAGTGGAATATTTATATATATATAAATAAAAAAAATAGATTTTTTTTTTTTTTTTTCTGTTTAGGCTGTGCTTCTGTTACACTGCTGATGTTAGTCTCATCAGTACTTCAGTGTTAGTGGCTTGTTCTCCGCAGTTTTCCAGGTGGACTCGGATCCTTCCAGTCGAGCTGCGATTGCATTTCTGAGTATAATATGCCAGACCCTGGAGTTCTGCTGCGAGTCGTTGACATTTGCGAGTGAAGAATAGCGCTTGTTGCCGTTATTACACACACACACACACACACACACACACACACACACACACACACACAGTTAGAGTTAGCCTGTCTTCCCTTCAGCTGCAGAATGTTTCTGGTAATTGAACAGCAGCTCGAGCGAGCACTGGAAATAAGGGCCAGATGTAATACACCCGACTCCAGCTCTCAGGAAAATGACTTTTCTTCTCATCCGTCTCTCTCTCTCTCTCCGACTCGCGGTGTTGATTGAGAGATGTTGCGTTTTTCACTTCAGCACAAACTCTGCGATTAAAAGCTTGTTTCTTCCCCGTCGCAGTCGTCAGCACTGATGATTTAATAATCTCGCGTCTGCACACCTGGATGATGAAGACGTGTTTCATCTAATCATCTCTCTGACACGAGGCTGTTAGTCTGACTCTGCAGCTGAACTCAACCGGTTCATCTTTTTCAACCACAATATTTTCTGGCTTTTTTTTTTAGGTCATTTGCATATTAGAATAATGTATTATATATTTAATTATTATGATCGTATTTCACTACAATTTTACTTTAAATCTACTCTGCAGCTTTTCAACTGTATTTTTATTTTATTTTATTTGTCTATTTTTAACAGGATTGTACAAACTTTTTGATCCCCAAAATGTTGTTAATAAATACATTTTTGGTAATTTGCATATGTATTAGAATGTTTTTTTTTTTTTAGATTTTTATTTTATAGAAATATTCCACTACCAAGTTAAATTAAAATGTTATGTATTGTAATTCACATTCTTTATTTATTTTTATTTATTATATTATTATATTTCAATACATTTATTTATTTATATTATTAATTTATTTTATTATATTATTAGTATAATTTTATTTATTTATGTTTTTCGCCTCCAGTTTTGAAGATTTGTCAAATGTATTGTTTACATCATCAGAACTATTTATTTATTAGTAGCGTAAAATATCCGTTGTTGTGCCGTTTAGCCCCGCCCACATTGGACTCTCATTGGTCCAAAGTGTCAACCTATTCTGATTGGCTGTGATTGTGTCACATCACATCCCATCAGGACTGTCTGTTTTACATAACCTGTTGATATTGTTTATTTAGAGTCGTTGTTGTTCTTCCGCAGTGCACGTGCCGTAAGGACATGGTGAAGATCTCCATGGACGTGTTTGTGCGCTGTCTGCAGCCCGACCGCTACGATCAGTGGAAACAGGGGAAGGACGTCACGGTCCTGGATCACCAGAAACCCACGAGCCTCACCAGCCCTGAGCTGGAGCACTGGAGGAAAAACAGAGTCACGTACAGAGAGAAGCTCCTGCGCAGGTGCCAAATACTTTTACAAAACAAACCTCCACTTTTTACGAGTCAAATTGACAGTTCGCAAAGACCCGCCCCCTTTAGTTACTGTACGCTGTCCGACAAGCCACGCCTCTCTCACGCCACACCATGTTCTCACGACACGCAGTGAGAAATACATCGCGGAGCGGAGAGACACTGACAACGCGCTGAGACAGGACAGACCAGGTTACTTTTAGTATGAAACAAAGTCTCAACTTTCAAATTTGGTCATTTTTTTAAAGAAATTTAAACAATAAATACCGTTCTGGGGCTCTTTAATGTGTCTGACAGCTCAGTTAAAGCTGCTCGTGAACCGATCATTTCTTCCTTCTAGTTCATTTATAGCATCAAATAAACATGAATGAACATAAGAAGGAGTGTTTTAACCGCGGAAAGACGTCCGTACACTTCGTTTTTCAAGTTCAAATCCTCCAACGTTAATCTACTAACTCCTGTCGGACAAAAATGGCGGATGGCGGATTATGATTGGTCAGATCGCCTGTCAATCAAAGTCCATGCGAAGGGTCGATTGCGCAATAGCATTTAAAAGTAGTATTTTTTTACTACTTTTTTTTTTTTTTTTTTTTCTGGGCAACGATTAATCGCATCCAAAATAAAAGTTTGTGTTTTCATAATATATTTTGTGTGTACTGTGTATACTTATTTTTTATAAATACACAAACATGCATGTATATATTTAAGAAAAATATGTTATTTATATATAAAATTATATAAATACACAAACATGCATGTATATATTTAAGAAATATTTGCATGCATATACTGTATATATATTTATAATATGCAAATACATAAAGTATATACAGGACAAACACATACTATGTAAACACACACTTTTATTTTGGATGCGATTAATTGCGTTGCCCAGCACTAGTTCTTGTATATTTTTTATTTGTATGATTTTGGTTTTAGTTAACCATAATAACTCTGATACTAACTATAATAAAACTATCTATAACATAACTACTAGTGTGAAAGCCTTTGGTTCAGACTGAAAGTTGTTTATGCGTTTGCATTGTTTGCTGTAGATCTCAGGCGAAGGTGAAGCAGTTCCGGCGCCTGAAGCTGGAGGAGGTGAAGGTGCTGGCGGAGGAGGGGGTGGAGCTGGACATGAGCGAGTACATGCGGAAGGTGGAGGAGCGCGAGGAGCAGCGGCGGCAGCAGCGGGACGAGCGCATGGCGAAGGAGGCGATGCTCACGCTGGAGGCGCTGGAGAGGGAAGAGCAGGAGCAGGCCGAGGCCGAGGCCGAAGCGGCGCTCCGGGGAGCAGGTGACACAAACCTTTACATGTTTCATTGAAACGCTCTTCAAAGTTTAAAGGGATAGTTCACCCAAAAATGAAAATTTGCCCATGATTTACTCACCCTCAAGTCTTCCTAGGTGTATATGACATTCTTCTTTCGGACGAATACAATTGGAGTTGTGTTCAAAAAGCACTTTTATGATGGATAGATGTACTTTTATGATGGACGGATGCACTTTTATGATGGACAGATGCACTTTTATCATGGATAGATGCGCTTTTATGATGGACAGATGCACTTTTATGATGGATAGATGCACTTTTATCATGGATAGATGCACTTTTATCATGGATAGATGCACTTATGATGGATAGATGCACTTTTATGATGGATAGATGCACTTTTATGATGGATAGATGCACTTGTATGGACTTCAAAACAGAAACAGCCATTCACTGCCATTATAAAGCTTGAAAGAGCCAGGACATTTTTTAATATAACTCCAATTGTATTCGTCTGAAAGAAGAATGTCATATACATTCTTATACACGTGAGTAAATGATGTGCTAATTTTAATTTTTGGGTGAACTATCCCTTTAAATCCCACGCAGCAGAAGAATATTAATGCAAAAAGATGCATTTGCATCTTAATGTGAGTGATTTCAACCTTTTTTCGTGAAATCAATCCCTTAAAAAGTGCCTTGAGTTTGATGAAAGCCCCTGATGCATTTTGAAAGGAAAGAACGGCAGTTTCTGAAAGTAAAACATCTTTTGTACAGCCTGATTTTGCTCAAATCTTACAATAACATCATAAATACAAAGTGAAACCTATAATTATTAGATCATCCGCATTTTTCACGTCGATTTTCAGCTGATGAACGACAAAATGACCATTGAATCGACTTCATTCCTTCATCTTTGTTGTCGATCACCAGGTGAAGATATAAAAACAGAGTCGCAGGATCCTCCTCCGGAAAATGGAGAGAAGAAGAAGAGGAAAAAGAAGAAGCCGAAGCATCCCGACGAGATCTCCTTCCAGCAGGCGTTTGAGCAGTTCGCTTCGGTGAACGAAATGCAAACCCAGAGTAACGGAGCCGACCCTCTGTCCGGACTGCAGGTGAGCCAGTGTCTCTGATCCGCAAGGGTTTTCTCTACAGATACACCGATACCAACATTCTGGCCGATACCGATAATCATTTATATTTAAAAGCCGATAACCGATATATTGGCCGATAAATCTAAATCCAAGTTTTTATATCATTTTTGAGAGCCTGATTACAAAAACAAAAGTCTCACCATTAAAGCCATGTCCCAAACACACAATTATAACGATGTTCTCAACATAATTTAATGTCGCCTATGACAGACTTGCTCTGCACATGTTACACTGAACTGTATTTTCCTTTTCAAAGTGATTCCAATCATATTTCAAGCAAAATCATCATGTTGAACAGTGCACATCTAAAGTGTCTCAGCTGAAGGACATAATACATTCTTTATCGGCATTAAGATATCGGCCAAATTTTCTTACCGGGCCGATAACGATAACATTAACAATGAACATATATCGGCCGATACCGATATCCCGATTCCCTGGTTTTTACAGCCTTTCATTCTGGTCTACAGACTTTAAACATTGAGGTAAATGATTGTCAAATGTATATTTTGTATTGTTCTCAGCCGAGTCCCTTCACGAAGCTGAAGAAGAAGGTTGAGGTGAAGAAGAGCAGAAGGCATCCGCTCAGCAAGCCTCCCATGCGTTCGCCTCACTCCATAGTCAAACAAGAAAACTCCAGCGATGAGGGTGGGTACTGCTTTCATGACATCATCAGAGCGCGACCAAGAAGCGAAATATACTCTCAGTATGAAAAATGTATTATTAATATTTCGGTGCTCATTCATGAAACAAGCAGATTTCTGTTTGTAAAAACTGTTCATGTGTCAAATTAAATTCAGCATTTTACGAAAGAATATATTTATGATAGATTTCGGAATGACGTCCTTAAAATAATCCACATAAATTGATGAGGTCATTCTTGCATACACTTTTTTAAAAAATGACAATATAATATACAAATAATATACAAACAGTCTTAAGGTTATTTGTACAACCATTCTTGCGTAAACTGTTACAAGAGATATACCCGAATTCGTGACGGTCGTAAAATTTGATTATATTTTATAATTGTTCGTAAAACCATTTTTTATCTTAATTGTCACGTTCAGTTCAAGATTTTACGTAAAAATATATTTACGAAAGATTTTCATGAATTTCGCAATGATGTGCTTAAAATGACGTACGTAAATTTATGAACTCATTCTTGCATGTTCATTTCAAAAATCATGTTCGAAATATAGAAGAAGTCTAATTATGTTCTTAAGGTTGTTCGTACAAAACGTTAAGTTATTTTTCCGATTCAATTCAACATTTTACGTTAGAATATATTTACGAAAGATTTTCATGAACTTGTTTTGCTCATGTTTTATCAAGTCTGGATTTTACGTCCTTAAAATAAAATGACGTACGTAAATTTGAGGTATTTCTTGCATGCACGTTTCAAAAATGATGTTCTTAAAGTTGTTCGTACAACCATTCTTACGTAAACTGTTCTGAAAGATTTACGCAAATTAGTTTTGCTCCTCTTTTATAGATGGCTGTCGTAAATTCGAATTATATTTCTAAATTGTTTGTAAAATAATTTTTATCTTAAATGTCACGTTCAGTTCAACATTTTTATGTAAAAACATATTTACGAAAGAGTTTCATTAAAGGGATAGTTCACTTTGAAATTAAATGTTGGTATGTTTTAGCTTACCTCAAGGGCATCCAAGATGTAGGTGTCTTTTTTTCCGCAGTAGTTTCAATTTTGATATTTTTAGGTCAAACCGTTCTTGTCTGTCAGTCATATAATGCAGGTCTATGGTCACTGTCTCAAAGAGCATGCACAGAGTCCAAATTAAAACAATTCCCCGTCGTCCAAATTAAACAATTCCCCATCGTAAGTACACATTGATGGCCTAAGACACGAAACGAGCGGTTTGTGTGAGAAAACGAACAGTTTTTATATCGTTTTTACCTCTTGAACTCAGCCACGTCCAAGTGATCTGAGAGCGCGGGCGGGTATAGATATATACACTAGATGTCGCCTTGGCTACTGCGAAACCGTTGGACGACGAGGAATTGTTTTAATTTGGACTCTGTGCATGCTGTTTGAGACAAGTGACCATCGACCTGCATTATATGACTGACAGACAAGAACGGTTTGACCTAAAAATATCAAAATTGAAACTACTGCGGAAAAAAAGACACCTACATCTTGGATGCCCTTGAGGTAAGCTAAAACATACCAACATTTAATTTCAAAGTGAACTATCCCTTTAAATTGTTTTGCACGTTTGCCTGATGTACGTACGTAGTTTCAAAAATGATATTCGAAATAACATATAAAAAAAAATCGAATGTTCTTAACGTTGTTCGTACAAACATTCTTGCGTAAAATGTTAAATTAATGCAGTAAATTATGAAGTAATATCTTTTACGAAAGATTTATCCAAATTGCGCCTCTTTTATAGATAGCGTTAGCAATGGCGTTCATAAAAACGCATTATAGTTTTAAAATGTTTGTAAAGCTGTTCTTAAATTACTTTTTTCCTTTTTCTTGTGTCTTTTAAATACAGTTGATAATTAAAGCTGCAAGCAGCATTTATCGGGGTTCAAGCATTTAAGGCCTTTAAGCACATAAGCATTTAAGACATTTAGTTTTATTTAGCAAGCTTTTAACCACTGAAATAATAGATGGAAAAGTCCATTTACAGCCAAAACAGGCAATTTACCATAGGAAATATGTGGTTTTCAAAGCTTTGTGCCAGTTATAGCGCCACCTATGGTCCGATCTCCATGAAACTCTGCATGCTTCTTCACCATGTTATGACACATATGCTCATACATTTTTGTGAAGTTCTGAGTTTTCATTTGGGATTTATAGGCTTTTGAGTGCATTTTGCCACGCCCCTTTTCTAAATGACCCTGTTACAGCCACCCAGATGCCAAAGTTCAACTTTTTTTCGATTAATTATTGATCTAGAGAGTCCAGAGAATTGACCTGGACTGGTTTCGTTCCGTTCGGGCGAGAAACCAGGGACTAGTTCGCAAAAGTGGGTTTTGGACAAAATTCGACAAAGCAGAAAATTGTCCCTGCCTAAATCGAAATTGGAGATACACATTTTGTCCGACTCGAGCCGGGGATCACAGTGGTGTAAGACACTTGAGTGTCTTAGACACAAACGGTCTAAGAGTTATGAGCGATTTTGTACTTTTGGTTGCTGTAGCGCCACCTATAGGCCAATCGGGTCATACTCTGATAGGTTCTCCCCAAATTGAGGCCTACCATCTGGCCAGGTTTCACGTCTCTAGGCCTTACGGTTTGTCCTGCACGATCAGTTTTACAGATCCTTACAATTACAATAGCATTTCATGCTTGAACCCCTAATAATGTCTGTAAAAGCATTCGTAAATCGTTGAATTGCAGAAATCTGCACTAGAATAGTTTTATGAAGAATTTACCTTGATTTGTTGTGCTAGTTTCATAAATGACGTTCGTAAAATTCAATCTTGGTCAAATTGTTTGGATGCCTGTTCTTATATAAGTAGCGTAACTGTTGCACTTGTTTCTCTGTAGATAAACGTTTTGTTTTGGTAATACGAGAAATATTGTCATCCTAGATAAACGTCTGACGGTGAATTTTTCACTGAGGAGAAAGTTGTTAAAAGTTAGATTAGTTTTTCCAATATGAATGTTTCTAGAACACGTTTCATTTCAGAGTGTTCTGGTTTGGTGGAGAGTTTGTTTGTTTGCTGTGAAAGCGTGTTCTTGCGAGCACAAAGAGCAAAAGCAATAAAGAATGAAAGAATGAAAGAAAGCCGCCACAAACAACAAGCGCTTCATAAAGTGGAGCGGCTGAAAGACGGTTATTGATTTGTCTGTGTGTGTGTTATGAAGAGAGCGACAGCTGTAAACCGCCACCGCCTGCTGTCACTGTAGGGGGCAAAATACAGGACAGAGGGGCATCAAACCCTCACACACACACACACACACACACACACACACACACACACACACCTCCACAAACACACACATCTCCACTAACACACACACCTCCACAAACACACACACCTCCACTAACACACACACCTCCACTAACACACACACCTCCATACACACATCTCCACAAACACACACACACATCTCCACAAACACACACACACATCTCCACAAACACACACACACATCTCCACTAACACACACACCTCCACTAACACACACACCTCCACTAACACACACACACACATCTCATGGATGCACTTTTATGATGGACTTCAAAACAGAAACGGCCCGTCCCACCCGCTAATTTCGCCTGTGTATCTGTGTTATTTCTGTGTTATTTCTGTGTGACTCTTCTGAAGCGCTTCATTTGCAGTGTATCTCACGCGTGTGTGTGTGTGTGTGTGGTCTCTCTGTGCTCCTGTAGAGCTGTACTCAGGACTTCCAGCAAGCGGAGGCTCGGTACCGGAGAACAAGAAGGATCTGTGGCAGAACCTGTTGCAGAACTGCTTGCCGAACTTCCTCGCGGAGAAGCAGTTCAACACAGCGATGGCGACCCTCGAGCCTCACTGCGCCGTGTGCACGCTGTTCTGCCCCTACACACAGGTGATGAGCGCTTCACTGTCAACCAATCACAACACCCTGATCCCGCCAGCCAATCACAGCACAGGAACTAAACCCAGCGTTACTGACAGACTGAGAAGAGAGGAGCTGCAACTGTCAGCATTCAAGCATGAAAACATATTTAATACAGTCAAACCAAAGATTATTCAGACACCAGATGTAATGTTTGATCTTTTTTTACTAAAGCAGGGTAAAAGCTCATTTATGTACGTGAGGAGAGCAAAATAAAGTAAACTGTGACATATACCCAAATATTCTTCATACAGTGACTACCAGTAACATTTATAAACCAAAAACAATTACTAATGGGACCTTTTTACACACAGACTGAACAGAATGAAGCATTGCTTGGTGATTGGTTGAGCTAAACTGGTATTCTCTAATTGTGTAGTTAAATTTAACAGCTGACAGATATTCAACATAATTCATGTGTGAGACAGTCTAACAGAAGGACGGACAAAACCAGTCAAATATCAACTGAGTTCTGCTCATATTTTTAATACCATTTTCTAAACTATAGTGAATAAACTGTCCACTTCAACATGCTGATCTCTCTCATGTGTGTGTGTGTGTGTGTGTGTGTTTAGCCGGTAAAGGACTCGTTCCATGTCTCGGACACGTCCCGGGTCGGCTGTCGAACCCGTCCGCTGGTTCCGGAGATGTGCTTCAGCGCCGGTGCCGAAAACACTGAACCCCTGCCGTCGAACTCCCACATCGGTGACGACGGCACCAGCGTTCTTCTGTCCTGTGGAAGCTGTGGCCTTCAGGTCCACGCCAGTGAGTTCAGCATCTCTCTCATGATCCAAACGCTCTGCAGAACAGACAGTTCAAGCGGCGTCGTGTTAGCGGTGTCGTCGTGTTAGCGGTGTCGTGTTGGCGGTGTCGTGTTGGCGGCGTCGTGTTGGCGGCGTCGTGTTGGCGGCGTCGTGTTAGCGGTGTCGTTGTGTTAGCGGTGTCGTCGTGTTAGCGGTGTCGCGTTAGCGGCGGCGTGTTAGCGGCGTCGTGTTAGCGGTGTCGCGTTAGCGGCGTCGTGTTAGCGGTGTCGTCGTGTTAGCGTGTCGCGTTAGCGGCGTCGTGTTAGCGGTGTCGTCGTGTTAGCGTGTCGCGTTAGCGGCGTCGTGTTAGCGGTGTCGTTGTGTTAGCGGTGTCGTCGTGTTAGCGGTGTCGCGTTAGCGGCGGCGTGTTAGCGGCGTCGTGTTAGCGGTGTCGCGTTAGCGGCGTCGTGTTAGCGGTGTCGTGTTAGCGGCCCCTAAGTTAATAACTAATGATCTTTGCAACAGAAGTGAATCAATCAAAACTAACTTTAGCTGGACAATAACTTTATTCTAGAGCCAAACAATCTCTGTTACTGTAATTTCCTATTATCACTGTAAAGCTGCTTTGAATCAATGCAGAACGTTATCATGGCAGTGACGTGTTACGCTATTGGTCGGTTCACACAGAACTGCTTTTGCGTTACAACGCGCTGCTTTTAATCGATTTTCTATGTAAATGTACTGGATGAACACCTTTGACTCCATGTCTCAGTGTTTTTAAAATTTATATCAGACCGTACTTGACAGTTTTTTCATGTTTATATATATATATATATATATATATATATATATATATATATATATATATATATATATATATATATATATATATATATATATATTGAAATTTTCTTTGCTGGTTTTCAAAAAGCGATGCCGAGCAGATTAATATAATAATTGATTTAGATTTTTAATTATTGTTTATTTATCATTAAGAATAAATAAATGTATTTATATAATGTGAATAAAAATAAAAGTATGTAATGTGAATAATAATAATAATAATAATAATAATAATGAATTGTATTTATTATTATTATAATTTTTTTTAAATTTTAATTTTTTTAATGAAAAATAACCATTCTTTGGACAACTCAAACAAACCCTTATAACAATATGTAGGCTATATATACAAAATATTCAAACATTTTCCTGTAAAGATGAATGCCAAATAAAAAATTTATGTAATACAAGTAGAAATAATAATAATAAAAAAAAAATATTTTTTATTATTCTCAAGTTTTTTTAATACATTTTCTATTTTGGAGAGGCTAAACAGACATTTCAGTTTTTCTGTAAACAAAAAATGATATAAAATATAAATTAAATATATATAACATAAATTCTGTCAAATAAATAATATAATATAGTATAATATAATATAATTTATTATTTGTTTATTTTTGGGAAATTGTCTTTTTTGTTCGATGAGTGAAAACTTCCTTTCGTTCTTTCCTGTAAAAATGTATATTGAATCTATTTTTAGAACATAGTAATATAAATAAAAATGATATATATTTATATAATAATGACCTTTCAGTTTTTCTGTAACAAGGTGTACATTGTGTATATATCCAACACTTTGGAATATTATGTTGCAGTTAATTTTTTTTGGTCAAATCGCCACTTTTTTCCCTGAAAGAAATGTACACTAGATAATTTTGAATAAATGAACAGTACATTTTCAGATATATAATATTAGTGTAGCATTGTTCTCTTAGCCATGCTCCTAAAACAAGAAGCAGTTCACTTCAAAATCACATTTGTATCTTCAGCCTTCACGCCTATCCACATATTTCTGTCTGTCAGTCAGGAGTGTGTGCTAATAAACGCCCTTGATTGTCTCTTTATCTCGTCGCCGGGCCCTCGAGAGCCTCTTACGGAGACCCGGACGTCACTCCAGCCAATTTACCGTCAGTCAGGCTGAACTCCAGCGCTCTTATTTATTTAGAGAGGCAAGAAAAACTCCAGAAGAGGAAAACACACGGCAGAAGTGGTTTGTTTCTCTTCGGCGCGAGTCTAAGCCGCGTAGCCAATTAGAATGTATGTGTGTGTGTGTTTGTGTGTGTGAGCGACGCCGCGCTCCGATTGGCCCGTTTAAACGAAAATGACAGTTGAGATGAAACTATTTCACTTCAACTTTTGCTTGATTGTTTCTGTGTTTTCCTGAAGCATTCGGCCGTGATATATTATTATATTTATTATAAATAACACGAGCGTTTCGCTTGGATGCTTTCCAGAGTCGTTAGATTGGAAAGTTCGACTCGCCGTATGTCGGCTCGTGTTTAAGCTGGTTCCTCTGAGCGTGAAGCAGTCGTGTGATTGCTCTGGGATGAGCCGCCGTATATTAGTCTGCTTTTAGATGCACTAATCAGTTTACCGTCACTCTGTTTTTCACTCTGTCAAACTAATTAATGCTGTCGCTGTTTCATAAACACACTTTTCATACACACACCGTTTCTGTCACCTCCTTTCAAGCTTTCTGTAAAGAAGCACAGCTTATAAAACAGGTATTTCTGGCTCGTAAATCTCACCTGATGACCCACGTTTGATTAAAATGGCTGATATATGTGATACTGTATATATTTCTGCGTCAGTTATTTTAAATGTCCTACAGTTACTGTGTAACTTAGTGAAAGCATTGTTTATTGTTATTACATTTACATTACATTCACATTTATTCATTTAGCAGACGCTTTTATCCAAAGCGACTTACAAATGAGAACAAGAGAAAGATGCGTCTTTTTCAAACACTCTTTTCAACCTCATAGTATCATTATTTCTGTGATGCAATAGTGCAAATATCATAGAAGTACTTGGATAAAAGTTTAAAGTTCAAATATGAACACTGATGTCTACGATAGCGATCGAAATCAGCTTTTGATAGAAACTTGACGCTTAAAATAACGCATTTATCGATTACATTGTTTCACCACTAGGTGGCGACAAGTGACTATTAAAAAATGTATTTGTTATTGAATCATTTATTAAAGAGAATCTAGTATTGTATGATGCTTCTGAAATAAAAGTCAGAAAGATGTGATGATGTTTTTGTAAATATGACTCATCTTATACATCATGTACAGTCTGTATAAGTGAATGATTTAACTTTTCTCGACGGTCTAGTATTAAAAAATTGCAATATCGAATCGCAATTCTTAAAAAAATCTTATCGGCACCCAAGTTTCATGATGGTATCAAATCAGGAGATAGGTGTATCGTCCCAGCCCTACTTTTCAGTGTGAGAGGCGGCTTTCTGTGCGCGCGTCATGTTGGATGTGAGCACAGCACAAATAACAGCGCTCGGGTCGTCTTGTGCCTGAATGGTTTAAAGTCGTATTAAAATGCACACAAAGGAATCGATGAGAGGAATCGAAATGCGCTCGTCTTATCGAATCCACGGTTCTTGGAAATCGTTCTCGAAACCCAACCCTAAACACCTCTAGCTTGTTTGCCTTCCAAAGCCGTGAAGAACAGGCCGTGAAGTGAAACGAGCCGCCATCCAAAATGGTTGAACCGTTCCAGGGGAAAAAAAGACTACAAAAACAACAACAGCAGCAACACCTCTAGCTTGTTTGCTTTCCAAAGCCTTGAACAGCTCGTGAAGTGAAAGACAGCTTGTTAGTTGTGCTGTCATTGCCTCCTCATTTCTTGATGCTATTTTCTGCTAGCCTGGTTCCGTAAGCGCTTGAACTCACAAACATTCCTCCAGCGGTTATGAAAATGACTTTCCTGAACGTGTGTAAGCGCGTGTATGCGCGTGTGTGCGTGTTGCATATTAAACTAATGCCCGTAGGCTGTGTTTGTGTCCCGTGTGCCGTGGCGGAGGCCATTATGGCTCGAGCTGGGCTTGAACGCGTGCTTCCCGCTGCTAGTGTTTACCTGCGCGGATGAGGGGGGCACAGCCGCTGAAAGCTGGTGATTTCGATAAGACGAGGACGAGGGGGAAATGACAGCATGTCAAAACGGCCTTTCCATTTGTGTGAGCTTTCACCTCCAGCTGGAGCGTTTCTTCTGAAGCGATCGCTCGCACAATATCACAGTCCATTCCTGTGCCTGGCAATCGAAGGGTGTAATTACAGGAAACAGCAGGTTCTCGAACACCGCACGGCGACACACAACTTCAGACGGCGACACACACACCTTCAGACGGCGACACACACACCTTCAGACGGCGACACACACCTTCAGACGGCGACACACACACCTTCAGACGGCGACACACACACCTTCAGACGGCGACACACACCTTCAGACGGCGACACACACACCTTCAGACGGCGACACACACACCTTCAGACGGCGACACACACAGCTTCAGACGGCGACACACACACCTTCAGACGGCGACACACACACCTTCAGACGGCGACACACACACCTTCAGACGGCGACACACAGCTTCATACGGCGACACACACACCTTCAGACGGCGACACACAGCTTCAGACGGCGACACACACACCTTCAGACGGCGACACACACCTTCAGACGGCGACACACACCTTCAGACGGCGACACACACACCTTCAGACGGCGACACACAGCTTCAGACGGCGACACACAGCTTCAGACGGCGACACACACACCTTCAGACGGCGACACACACACCTTCAGACGGCGACACACACCTTCAGACGGCGACACACACCTTCAGACGGCGACACACACACCTTCAGACGGCGACACACACACCTTCAGACGGCCACACACACCTTCAGACGGCGACACACACCTTCAGACGGCGACACACACACCTTCAGACGGCGACACACACACCTTCAGACGGCGACACACACACCTTCAGACGGCGACACACACACCTTCAGACGGTGACACACACCTTCAGACGGCGACACACACCTTCAGACGGCGACACACAGCTTCAGACGGCGACACACACCTTCAGACGGCGACACACACACCTTCAGACGGCGACACACACCTTCAGACGGCGACACACACCTTCAGACGGCGACACACACACCTTCAGACGGCGACACACACACCTTCAGACGGCGACACACACCTTCAGACGGCGACACACACACCTTCAGACGGCGACACACAGCTTCATACGGCGACACACACACCTTCAGACGGCGACACACAGCTTCAGACGGCGACACACACACCTTCAGATGGCGACACACACCTTCAGACGGCGACACACACCTTCAGACGGCGACACACACACCTTCAGACGGCGACACACAGCTTCAGACGGCGACACACAGCTTCAGACGGCGACACACACCTTCAGACGGCGACACACACACCTTCAGACGGCGACACACACACCTTCAGACGGCGACACACACCTTCAGACGGCGACACACACCTTCAGACGGCGACACACACACCTTCAGACGGCGACACACACACCTTCAGACGGCCACACACACCTTCAGACGGCGACACACACCTTCAGACGGCGACACACACACCTTCAGACGGCGACACACACACCTTCAGACGGCGACACACACACCTTCAGACGGCGACACACACCTTCAGACGGCGACACACACACCTTCAGACGGCGACACACACCTTCAGACGGCGACACACACCTTCAGACGGCGACACACACACCTTCAGACGGCGACACAGCTTCATACGGCGACACACACACCTTCAGACGGCGACACACAGCTTCAGACGGCGACACACACACCTTCAGACGGCGACACACACCTTCAGACGGCGACACACACCTTCAGACGGCGACACACACACCTTCAGACGGCGACACACAGCTTCAGACGGCGACACACAGCTTCAGACGGCGACACACACCTTCAGACGGCGACACACACACCTTCAGACGGCGACACACACACCTTCAGACGGCGACACACACCTTCAGACGGCGACACACACCTTCAGACGGCGACACACACACCTTCAGACGGCGACACACACACCTTCAGACGGCCACACACACCTTCAGACGGCGACACACACCTTCAGACGGCGACACACACACCTTCAGACGGCGACACACACACCTTCAGACGGCGACACACACACCTTCAGACGGCGACACACACACCTTCAGACGGCCACACACACCTTCAGACGGCGACACACACCTTAAGACGGCGACACACACACCTTCAGACGGCCACACACACCTTCAGACGGCGACACACACACCTTCAGACGGCGACACACACACCTTCAGACGGCGACACACACACCTTCAGACGGCGACACACACCTTAAGACGGCGACACACCTTTAGACGGCCACACACACCTTCAGACGGCCACACACACCTTTAGACGGCCACACACACCTTCAGACGGCGACACACAGCTTCAGACGGCGACACACACACCTTCAGACGGCGACACACACCTTCAGACGGCGACACACACCTTCAGACGGCGACACACACACCTTCAGACGGCGACACACACACCTTCAGACGGCGACACACAGCTTCAGACGGCGACACACAGCTTCAGACGGCGACACACACCTTCAGACGGCGACACACACACCTTCAGACGGCGACACACACACCTTCAGACGGCGACACACACCTTCAGACGGCGACACACACCTTCAGACGGCGACACACACACCTTCAGACGGCGACACACACACCTTCAGACGGCCACACACACCTTCAGACGGCGACACACACCTTCAGACGGCGACACACACACCTTCAGACGGCGACACACACACCTTCAGACGGCGACACACACACCTTCAGACGGCGACACACACACCTTCAGACGGCCACACACACCTTCAGACGGCGACACACACCTTAAGACGGCGACACACACACCTTCAGACGGCCACACACACCTTCAGACGGCGACACACACACCTTCAGACGGCGACACACACACCTTCAGACGGCGACACACACACCTTCAGACGGCGACACACACCTTAAGACGGCGACACACCTTTAGACGGCCACACACACCTTCAGACGGCCACACACACCTTTAGACGGCCACACACACCTTCAGACGGCGACACACACCTTCAGACGGCGACACACACACCTTCAGACGGCGACACACACCTTCAGACGGCGACACACACCTTTAGACGGCCACACACACCTTCAGACGGCCACACACACCTTCAGACGGCGACACACACACCTTCAGACGGCTGACGCTGCTCGTGTGAACGTCATCCTTCAGTTTCAAATGGGAAGGCTTCAGTTTGCGTACAGCTTGTGTAATTGGTTGGAAGTGTAAAAGAGACTTGAAATGTCCATCCTAACACATTCTTATTTCCAACTGAATGTTCAGTGATAGCGATCATAAGCATTACGTGTTTTAAACGTGAAGTTTAAATTTGATGTTTTTTGTAGTGCTGGGCAACGATTAATCACATCCAATATAAAAGTTTGTGTTTGGTAGAATTATTTTGTATATATAAATACACACACATGCATGTATATATGTAAGAAAAATTTGTTATTTATATATATATAATCTAAATTATATATAAATACATATAGAGTATATACATGTTTCTTAAATATATACATGCATTATCCAGAGTTGGAAATGTGAGTTTCAGGTCTCTGTGCAAAAAGTGATTGACAGGTAATAAATGGATCATAACTATTCCATAAATATATTTTATTACAATAAAATCCCCTAAAAATACAAAATATTAAATAAAAACTATTGTCGAACTAAAATATAGTCTTTTTTTTCTATTAAAATAAAACATTTCAGTCATTTTTGACCGCCACACGATTTTCTTTTTACTTTATTTAGTTTGTGTAATTGTTTGTTTTGTCTGTTTCTAGTTTCATTTGTCGATTTATTTAAGTTTGTTCAGTTTTTTTTTTTTTTTTTAGTTTCTTGGCAATTTTTTCTGT
Source organism: Leuciscus idus (assembly GCA_021554675.1). Taxonomy (NCBI): domain Eukaryota; kingdom Metazoa; phylum Chordata; class Actinopteri; order Cypriniformes; family Leuciscidae; genus Leuciscus; species Leuciscus idus. The sequence goes on along the minus strand of CM038625.1, from coordinate 5,236,011 downwards.
TCGTTTTTTTTTTTTTTTTTTTTTTTTTTTGTTCTTTAATTTGAACTCTTTCTTCATTCTTTTTGTATCAAACTATGTTGGAGAAAGATGTTTTGTTTTTTAACCCTTTAGAACCTGAAGCTAAAATAGGTGTTTTTCACATAATTTGATTTCTTGACTGTAAAATTCTAAAATCTTTTTCAGAAAAAGATAAGCTTTCAACAAATTACAGTTATTGACCATTGTTGTGTGTGGTGAGTTTGTAAATAGAATTTAAATAGACAAAAATTTAAAAAACGAGAATAAATTTACTGATTTTTATTTAGAAAAAAACTGAAAAAAATCATAAACGAAAGAAACTAACACTTTAAAGTTGAAAAATGAATTATAATACATATACAGGTCCTTCTCAATAAATTAGCATATTGTGATAAAGTTCATTATTTTCCATAATGTAATGATAAAAATTAAACTTTCATATATTTTAGATTCATTGCACACCAACTGAAATATTTCAGGTCTTTTATTGTTTTAATACTGATGATTTTGGCATACAGCTCATGAAAACCCAAAATTCCTGTCTCAATAAATTAGCATATCATGAAAAGGTTCTCTAAACGAGCTATTAACCTAATCATCTGAATTCACGAATTAACTCTAAACACCTGCAAAAGATTCCTGAGGCTTTTAAAAACTCCCAGCCTGGTTCATTACTCAAAACCGCAATCATGGGTAAGACTGCTGACCAGAAGGCCATCATTGACACCCTCAAGCAAGAGGGTAAGACACAGAAAGAAATTTCTGAACGAATAGGCTGTTCCCAGAGTGCTGTATCAAGGCACCTCAGTGGGAAGTCTGTGGGAAGGAAAAAGTGTGGCAAAAAACGCTGCACAACGAGAAGAGGTGACCTGACCCTGAGGAAGATTGTGGAGAAGGACCGATTCCAGACCTTGGGGGACCTGCGGAAGCAGTGGACTGAGTCTGGAGTAGAAACATCCAGAGCCACCGTGCACAGGCGTGTGCAGGAAATGGGCTACAGGTGCCGCATTCCCCAGGTCAAGCCACTTTTGAACCAGAAACAGCGGCAGAAGCGCCTGACCTGGGATACAGAGAAGCAGCACTGGACTGTTGCTCAGTGGTTGCTCAAATTTTGCATGTCATTCGGAAATCAAGGTGCCAGAGTCTGGAGGAAGACTGGGGAGAAGGAAATGCCAAAATGCCTGAAGTCCAGTGTCAAGTACCCACAGTCAGTGATGGTCTGGGGTGCCATGTCAGCTGCTGGTGTTGGTCCACTGTGTTTTATCAAGGGCAGGGTCAATGCAGCTGGCTATCAGGAGATTTTGGAGCACTCCATGCTTCCATCTGCTGAAAAGCTTTATGGAGATGAAGATTTCATTCTTCAGCATGACCTGGCACCTGCTCACAGTGCCAAAACCACTGGTAAATGGTTTACTGACCATGGTATTACTGTGCTCAATTGGCCTGCCAACTCTTCTGACCTGAACCCCATAGAGAATCTGTGGGATATTGTGAAGAGAAAGTTGAGAGACGCAAGACCCAACACTCTGGATGAGCTTAAGGCCGCTATCGAAGCATCCTGGGCCTCCATAACACCTCAGCAGTGCCACAGGCTGATTACGGCCATGCCACGCCGCATTGAAGCAGTCATTTCTGCAAAAAGGATTCCCGACCAAGTATTGAGTGCATAACTGAACATAATTATTTGAAGGTTGACTTTTTTTGTATTAAAAACACTTTTCTTTTATTGGTCGGATGAAATATGCTAATTTATTGAGACAGGAATTTTGGGTTTTCATGAGCTGTATGCCAAAATCATCAGTATTAAAACAATAAAAGACCTGAAATATTTCAGTTGGTGTGCAATGAATCTAAAATATATGAAAGTTTAATTTTTATCATTACATTAGGGAAAATAATGAACTTTATCACAATATGCTAATTTATTGAGAAGGACCTGTATACAAGTCTTTTTTGTGACTTTGGGTTGCACAGTTTTCATTTAGGACACTTTTTTTCATACACGCACACATACACATGCACGCATTCATAGGCACACACACACATGCACACACTACATGCTTAGATACGTGAAAGAGTAACGGCCATCCGCCTCCCAAATTTCATTAGAAATCATCCCAGTCCCCTCTTCTGCTGTCTAACACTTCTTTCGCCATGTATTTGTTCGTTTCTTTTATTATTTTATGCAATCCAAAACACACTAACCTACGTCGTATCTCTCTGTTCAAATCCTTCCTTCCCGAGCTGCTGTAATTTGCAGACGGAAATCATGACATTACCGTAATAAGCCGTATATTGGCGAAAAGATGATGTCAATCATGATGTCTACTTTCAGGAACTATTTGAATTATTTTGATGGTGCAAACGGTTGAAGAGTTACAGTGTCATGAATACAGCTTGGTTGGCTGTCGTCGACGACACATCCGGTTTTAAAGGGTTAATAGAAAAATTCCAGAAACTGTTGCATCTTTGAAAATAACGTACACTTGGTGAATCGCACACAGTTTAATTAAAAGTTTCGGTTTTCTTTTATCCGTCAGGTTGTTATGGAGTCAATCCCGAGACGAAACAGGAAGGCTGGATGTGTTCTCGATGTACCTCGATGGAGTGGACAGCCGTAAGTGTTGAACACATTTCACTCATTTATTGTTGCGTTAAAACGTTGCGTTGATTATTGTCTTCTTGGTTGCAGGCCTGCTGTTTGTGCAGTTTACGAGGAGGAGCTTTGAAGAAAACCACAGATGACAGGTCTAATATCTTAAACTCTATTACGAGGCATCTGTTAAAGGGATAGTTCACCCAAACATGAACATTCTGTCAGTAATTACTCGCCCTCATGTTGTTCCAACCCCGTAAGACTTTCGTTCATCTTCAGAACACAAATGAAGATATTTTTGGTTAAATCTGAGAGCTGGATCACTCCTCCATAGGCTTCTATGTTATTTGATTCTACCATCCCAGAAAAGTTAGTGAAGACATCGTTAAAATAGTCCAAGTGACTACAGTGGCTCAGCCTTCAGTTTATCAAGCAACGAGAATACTTTCTGTGCGGAAAACCCCCCAAAATAACGACTTTATTCAACTCTTCATGTTCTTCTGTGTGGGCCTATAGTGATGTATATAATAGTGAGCCTCCGTTCTGACGTACAACCCAGAAGCGCTGCGCTGTTACACTCGTGAACTCACTCAGAGGATCACAGAAGAACATGAAGAGTTGAATAAAGTCTTTTTTTGTTTGTTTTTTGCGCACAGAAAGTATTCTTGTTGCTTGATAAACTTAAGGTTGAGCCACTGTAGTCACTTGGACTATTTTAACGATGTCTTTACTAACTTTTCTGGGCCGGCGAGTTTCAGTTACAGAGAAGCCTATGGAGGAGTGAGACAGCTCTCAGATTTAACCAGAAATATCCATAGACTGTAAAAAAATATGGACGTAGTGTCCGTGACGTCACCCGTAGGTTTCTGAAGACTGTTTTTGAAGCCTAAAGTGGGCGTGGCCGACCGTCGCCATCTTGGCAGCGCGTCATTCCCGGATTTATTTATTTTTACAGTCAGACAATGAGCTGAGGTAACGTGACGGCTAACAGACAAACGGCTAATGATGATTAATGATGACCACAGCAGCGGGAATCCACCTGTCACTCAAGAGTGGACACCCTTAACTATGCAGAAATTTAAGGCTTATTATAATTTAAACGGATGAGTTATAAAAAACTTCACCCCCCTCACAGTCGTCATGAAGGGCAACATTAGCTGTATAGACCAAAGCCACTTCTTGCTCCAGACTGTAAACATGTGTTTTTCTGCTGTGAAGTTGGCCATTTTAACATGGGGGAGATGCAGATTTGACTCACTTTTGCAGCCAGCCTCAAGCGGCCAGTCAATGAATTGCCGTTTAATACACTTCCATGTTGGTTTCAAGAGAGAGACAGGGAGGTTGCCGCTTGAAAATATCTTAATTTGTGTTCCAAAGATGAACGAAAGTCTTACGGGGTTGAACAACACAAGGGAGAGTCATTACTGACAGAATATTCATTTTTGGGTGAACTAACCCTTTAACGCTTATTTTCTAAACAAACAGTCGATGTAAAGCTAACGTTTGTCTGGTGTGGTTAGATGTAAAGCTAACGTTTATCTGGTGTGGTCAGATGTACGTTTGTCTGGTGTGGTTAGACGTACGTTTGTCTGGTGTGGTTGGATGTAAAGCTAACATTTGTCTGGTGTGGTTAGATGTAGGTTTGTCTGGTGTGGTCAGATGTAAAGCTAACGTTTGTCTGGTGTGGTTAGATGTACGTTTGTCTGGTGTGGTTGGATGTAAAGCTAACGTTTGTCTGGTGTGGTCAGATGTACGTTTGTCTGGTGTGGTTAGACGTACGTTTGTCTGGTGTGGTTGGATGTAAAGCTAACGTTTGTCTGGTGTGGTTAGATGTACGTTTGTCTGGTGTGGTTAGACGTACGTTTGTCTGGTGTGGTTGGATGTAAAGCTAACGTTTGTCTGGTATGGTTAGATGTAGGTTTGTCTGGTGTGGTTGGATGTAAAGCTAACGTTTGTCTGGTGTGGTTAGATGTACGTTTGTCTGGTGTGGTTAGACGTACATTTGTCTGGTGTGGTTGGATGTAAAGCTAACGTTTGTCTGGTGTGGTTAGATGTACGTTTGTCTGGTGTGGTTAGATGTACGTTTGTCTCGTGTGGTTGGATGTAAAGCTAACGTTTGTCTGGTGTGGTTAGATGTACGTTTGTCTGGTGTGGTTAGATGTACGTTTGTCTGGTGTGGTTGGATGTAAAGCTAACGTTTGTCTGGTGTGGTTAGATGTACGTTTGTCTGGTGTGGTTGGATGTAAAGCTAACGTTTGTCTGGTGTGGTTAGACGTACGTTTGTCTGGTGTGGTTAGATGTACGTTTGTCTCGTGTGGTTGGATGTAAAGCTAACGTTTGTCTGGTGTGGTTAGATGTACGTTTGTCTGGTGTGGTTAGATGTACGTTTGTCTGGTGTGGTTGGATGTAAAGCTAACGTTTGTCTGGTGTGGTTAGATGTACGTTTGTCTGGTGTGGTTGGATGTAAAGCTAACGTTTGTCTGGTGTGGTCAGGTGTATGTTTGTCTGGTGTGGTTGGATGTAAAGCTAACGTTTGTCTGGTGTGGTTAGATGTACGTTTGTCTGGTGTGGTCAGGTGTAAAGCTAACGTTTGTCTGGTGTGGTCAGGTGTATGTTTGTCTGGTGTGGTTGGATGTAAAGCTAACGTTTGTCTGGTGTGGTCAGGTGTATGTTTGTCTGGTGTGGTTGGATGTAAAGCTAACGTTTGTCTGGTGTGGTCAGGTGTATGTTTGTCTGGTGTGGTTGGATGTAAAGCTAACGTTTGTCTGGTGTGGTCAGGTGTATGTTTGTCTGGTGTGGTTGGATGTAAAGCTAACGTTTGTCTGGTGTGGTTGGATGTACGTTTGTCTGGTGTGGTTAGATGTAAAGCTAACGTTTGTCTGGTGTGGTCAGGTGTATGTTTGTCTGGTGTGGTTAGATGTAAAGCTAACGTTTGTCTGGTGTGGTCAGGTGTATGTTTGTCTGGTGTGGTTAGATGTAAAGCTAACGTTTGTCTGGTGTGGTCAGGTGTATGTTTGTCTGGTGTGGTTAGATGTAAAGCTAACGTTTGTCTGGTGTGGTTGGATGTACGTTTGTCTGGTGTGGTCAGGTGTACGTTTGTCTGGTGTGGTCAGGTGTATGTTTGTCTGGTGTGGTTGGATGTAAAGCTAACGTTTGTCTGGTGTGGTTGGATGTAAAGCTAACGTTTGTCTGGTGTGGTTGGATGTACGTTTGTCTGGTGTGGTCAGGTGTATGTTTGTCTGGTGTGGTTAGATGTAAAGCTAACGTTTGTCTGGTGTGGTTAGATGTAAAGCTAACGTTTGTCTGGTGTGGTCAGGTGTATGTTTGTCTGGTGTGGTTAGATGTAAAGCTAACGTTTGTCTGGTGTGGTTAGATGTAAAGCTAACGTTTGTCTGGTGTGGTCAGGTGTATGTTTGTCTGGTGTGGTTAGATGTAAAGCTAACGTTTGTCTGGTGTGGTCAGGTGGGTTCACGTGATCTGTGCTGTGGCTGTGGCCGAGGCTCGTTTCGTCAGCGCTGTGGAGCGAGAGCCAGTGGACGTCACCTCTGTTCCCGACACCAGGAAGAGTCTGGTGAGTGACACACGGGGGAAATAGAGGCTTCTCTTTTGTTCATTCAGTTATTTATTTATTTTTTGCTTTGTTTCATACTTTTCCGTTCTGTTGTTTTTTGTTCATATATTAGTTTCATTTGTTTTCTGCTGTTGTTTTCAGTTCTTTCTGTTTCTTATTGGCCTTTCGTTTGTGTTTGTTTTCTCACATTTTTTTATTTTATTCTTTTGTTTCATTCACTTTTGTTTGTTTTGCCTTCTTTTTTGCCCTTCACTGTTTCTTTCATTTTTTCTTTTGTTCATTCCTAATGTTTATTTCTTGCTTTTTTTGCCTTTTTCATACTTTCATTATTTCTTACATAAATTTTTTTCTTGCTTTTTGTTCACGTTTAGTTTAATTAATGCTTTTTTGTTTGTTCTTTCTGTTTCTTATTCGTTTGTTCTTTGTTGTTTTTTTCATTGGTATTTTTCTACTTTTGTTTGTTTTCATTAATTCATATTTGCTCATACGTTTGTTCTCTGTTTCTTATTTCATTGGTATTTTTCTACTTTTGTTTTTCATTAATTCATATTTGCTCATACGTTTGTTCTCTGTTTCTTATTCGTTTGTTCTTTCATTTGTGACCCTTATGATCATTATTTTGTTTCTTTTGTGTTGTTCATTGTATTTTTGTTTCTTTTGTTCAGTTGTCTTGTTCTTTAGTTGTTCCTCTCCCTCTTTCTCGGAGGGAATGATGCATTATTAATGATGTGGAACGGCTGAATAATCAGGTGTCGTTCCTCTGCTGTGCTAAATGAAGTGCATTGATTATATAGGCAGGTTTCTCCATCTGAACGCGCACACACACACACACACACACACACACACACACACACACACACACCAGCGCTGCTCAAACACAGAACACAAACCATGAGTGACATCATCTCCTCTGGTGTCATTCACCACATGTTGACAGTAAAAAAGCTTCGCTGAGGCAAAAAAACTCTCTTCATATGTGCTCCTCCGGTTTCAGTTTCTCTTGATCAAGCTTTCATTCTTTCGTTTGTTATTTCTGTTTCTTTCGTTTACTCTTTCTTTTTCTTTTGTACTTTTTCATTATTTTTCATTTAGTTTTTTCATTCTCTTTTTCTGTTTGGATTCTACTTTTGTTCGTTTCCATTTTTTTTCCCGCTCATTCGCCAGTTTGTTCTCTTTATTTACTCCTTTCACTTTTTGTTTGTGCTTTTTTTCAGTTTTGACCCTTTTCGTTTCTTTTGTCTTCATCATTTTTGTTTCTTTTCTACTTTATCTTGTCATAAACCTCTCGTAATGTTCATACCTCTGACATCAGCTTGTGGAAAAGAGCAATTTTGGAGCAAATCGATGTCAGTAGTTTGTTTTAAATGTTTATATGAAACATTTATTCTCGTGGATTAAAAGAAAGTCTCTTCTTGCTCACTGCAACACAAAATGGACGCCAGGTCTTGATGTATGAATAAATAACTGAGAGGTTGATGCTTGTAAATCACATATTTTTTCCCTTCCCTTGTCCGTTGGCCTGTCTTGTGATCATTCCCTGAGGAATGATAAATCAGAGCCTTTCACCCGCCGATGAAATATTTCCGAGCCGGCGCCGCATTGAAAGGCCGTCGTACATTACGACCGCTTGGCCACAGGGAGCTGAAATGAAGTATTGACAATTTAATAAAGAATTTTTATTCCCGTCGATATCCCCGTGTCCGTGCGCCGTGTGTGTGTGTGTGTTTGGAGGTGGTTTATGTGGAAAGGGAGGAGAAGAGGAGAAAGACGGAGAAGAACGGACACAAAGAAAGAGAGAAAGATGAGCCGAAATGTTTTCCATTCAGAGGATATTTGCATTACACAGTGTTTTAAACAATCGGCTGCTCGTTGACTTCATTTGCCTCAAAATAAGCCCTTATTTCTGCGTTTGAGTCAAAATCGACTGTCTTTCTGGTGTTTCTATTGTTGTTCACTGTTAATAAATGTTCCTCTTCCTAATCTTCCATGGAAATGTAAGCTGCTGCGCTCTTGAAATGACTTTCGCTTTCAGCTGACACATGAAAATAATGTTAACCAATAGCTAAATATCTGTTTAGCATCGACTTAGCATTCGTCCTCAGGCTCCATTTTCTGATGGATAAAATCACTTTTCCTCATTGAAAACCCTGCAGTTAGTCAAGTTACAATAGTTAATAGAGTTGTAAATGACTTTTGATGTTTACATTTCCTTGTTGTTTATACTTTTGCACTTTTTTTGTTTGTTTTGGTTCATTTACTTGTTGCTTGTTTCATTGTTTCTGTTTCACTTTCATTTCTTGGTTTTTATCCTCATTTTGTTTCTTTCCTTCTTTATCGTAAACCTTTCGTAATAATACATGATAGCAATGTACTATTTAAATTTGCTTATTCATGCTAGCAACATGTTAAAACATGTTAGAAATGTGCTAATTCATGTTAGCAAACATGTTAAAAGATGGTATGTGTTAATTGATGCTAGTACCATGGTAGCAATGTTAAATAATGCTAGCAATGTGTTCATTCATGCTAGAAACATGCTAGCAATGTGTCCATTCATGCTAACAGTGTGTTAAATCACGTAAATGTTGTGCTAATTCATGTTAGGAAAATGTTAACCACATGCTAAAATTTGCTAGCAAAGTGTTAAATCATGTTAGAAACATGTTAACAATGTGATAAATTATGCTAACAATTATCTATCTGTTTTCTGATGGACTGTATTTCTAAGCTTTAAAACAACTTTTACCTTCAAACTACTTCAACCTGAAAACCTTCAAAGTTCTTCACACTTTCCGGTCGGGCTTTCTCAAGCCAACATCTAAGTTTGTGTCTTGACAAACATTTTTATCTAGTTGAGTATCCTATTTATCCTGGGAATTTGTAATGCAAATGACATTATATATTGACATTTCCTCGTTCCGATTTCCAGAAGTGCGTCTACTGCCACAAGACGACTAAGCAGATCTTCGGCGCGTGTATCCAGTGCTCGTCGGACAACTGCTCCACATCGTTCCATGTCACCTGTGCCCTCCTCGCCGGAGTCGCCATGAAGCCGGCCGATTGGCCGTACGTGGTGTCCGTCACCTGCCACAAACACAAACACACCAATCAGAAGGTGCGTAGCCTTGGTAACACACTTAAAGGGATAGTTCACCCAAAAATGAAAATTAGCCCATGATTTACTCACCCTCAAGTCTTCCTAGGTGTATATGACTTTCTTCTTTCAGAAGAATACAATCTGAGTTATATTAAAAAATGTCCTGGCTCTTTCAAGCTTTATAATGGCAGTGAATGAGTGTTTCTGTTTTGAAGTCCATAAAAGTGCATCTGTCCATCATATAAGTGCATCTATCCATCATATAAGTGCATCTATCATCATAAAAGTGCATCTATCCATCATAAAAGTGCATCTATCATCATAAAAGTGCATCTATCCATCATAAAAGTGCATCTATCCATGATAAAAGTGCATCTGTCCATCATAAAAGTGCATCTATCCATCATAAAAGTGCATCTGTCCATCATAAAAGTGCATCTATCATCATAAAAGTGCATCTATCCATCATAAAAGTGCATCTATCATCATAAAAGTGCATCTGTCCATCATAAAAGTGCATCTATCCATCATAAAAGTGCATATATCCATGATAAAAGTGCATCTATCATCATAAAAGTGCATCTATCCATCATAAAAGTGCATCTATCCATCATAAAAGTGCATCTGTCCATCATAAAAGTGCATCTATCCATCATAAAAGTGCATCTATCATCATAAAAGTGCATCTATCCATCATAAAAGTGCATCTATCCATCATAAAAGTGCCTCCAGTGTAAATATCAGCAGTGCGTCGCATTTCTCGCATAAGTTGCGCTTAGACTGAAGAGGAATCCGTATATTCGTTTGGCCGGAAGCTAGTTATTTTACTTTATAAAGTTTTAAATATGGATATTTTTCTTACACAAATGCATCACTTCACTTCAGAAGACCTTTATTAACCCCCCGGAGCCTGTGGAGCACTTTATGATGGATAGATGCACTTTTATGATGGATAGATGCACTTTTATGATGGATAGATGCACTTTTATCATGGATATATGCACGTTTATGATGGATAGATGCACTTTTATGATGGATAGATGCACTTTTATGATGGATAGATGCACTTTTATGATGGATAGATGCACTTTTATCATGGATATATGCACGTTTATGATGGATAGATGCACTTTTATGATGGATAGATGCACTTTTATGATGGACAGATGCACTTTTATGATGGATAGATGCACTTTTATGATGGACAGATGCACTTTTATGATGGACAGATGCACTTTTATGATGGATAGATGCACTTTTATGATGGACAGATGCACTTTTATGATGGACAGATGCACTTATGATGGATAGATGCACTTTTATGATGGACAGATGCACTTTTATGATGGACAGATGCACTTATGATGGATAGATGCACTTTTATGATGGACAGATGCACTTTTATCATGGATAGATGCACTTTTATGATGGATAGATGCACTTTTATGATGATAGATGCACTTTTATGATGGATAGATGCACTTTTATGATGATAGATGCACTTTTATGATGATAGATGCACTTTTATCATGGATAGATGCACTTTTATCATGGATAGATGCACTTTTATGATGGATAGATGCACTTTTATGATGATAGATGCACTTTTATGATGGACAGATGCACTTTTATGATGGATAGATGCACTTTTATGATGGATAGATGCACTTTTATGATGGATAGATGCACTTTTATGATGGATAGTTGCACTTTTATGATGGATAGATGCACTTTTATGATGGATAGATGCACTTTTATGATGGACAGATGCACTTTTATGGACTTCAAAACAGAAACACTCATTCACTGCCATTATAAAGCTTGGAAAAGCCAGGACATTTTTTAATATAACTCTGATTGTATTCGTCTGAAAGAAGAATGTTATAATGATGGCTTGAGGGTGAGTAAATCATGGGCTAATTTTCATTTTTGGGTGAACTATGCCTTTAAATGAGAGGGTGTGTTCCTCAAACTGAAGGTTTGTCTCTGTTGCAGGTCAAAAGCAGCTCGCGTGAGTTGTCTCTGGGTCAGGAGGTCATCGGGAGGAGCAGCAACGGTTGGTTTTATCGCTGCACCATCACCGGCATCGGCACGCAGAACTACTTTGAAGTCAACTTTGACGACGGCTCCTACTGTGATAACGTCTTCCCAGAGAACCTGCTGGTGAGCCAAACACACCAACAAATAGTCTCTTCAACATATGTTGGGAGTCCCACTTTATATGAAGTGGCTTTAAGTTCTATGTACTTGCATCAAAAATGAATGTACTTATTGTGTTCATGTTGTATTGTAAAACACTTTTGCTGCTATTGAGGTGTGATACGGGTAAGGTTAGGGACAGGTGTGGTGGTATGGGTCGGTGTAAGGGTGGGTTAAGGTGTAAGGAAGGGGCAACAGTGGAATTACATAAATTAATTACATCTGTAATTACATGCAGGTATTTTCCAAATATAAGTACAATCTAAAAACATATATGTACACAGCAAGTCCATTGTATCAAATTATTATAACAGCCATTGTATAACGGTCGCTTTGGCCAGGTGGTGTTTATAACAGAGGGGGCGGAGCTTTAGATTCTAGAGAGCTTTTGATTGGACAGAAGATGTGATGAGAAGCTCAAGTCTGCGATGATGTCATAAAAATCCGTGATCCATTTTAGCGGAAGTGAGCGACTGTATGTTTTGATTGCTTATGTCTCCTAAATGTGAATTTTGTCATTGTTTTAGAACACACCAGCTTATTCATAACATTAAGGCTAACATATTCATAGTGGAAGTTAAAAAAAAACGTACATTTTGATTTCAGGGGCCCTTTAAGTTCTGGTCCTGATTGGTTGAAATCTGATTCTAGGTTGTTATGGTGGCTTTGGCGCATTAATTTGACTCATCCAATCAGATTTGTTCTATCGTCTCTTTAATTTCTGTCTCAGAGTCACGACTGCCTGCGGAACGGCCCTCCAGAACAGGGCGAAATTGTGGTGGTCAAGACAATCGACGGACGCATTCTCAACGCGTCTTTTGTCAAGGAACACGTCCACCGATCCTACCAGGTAACTGTGACGTCTTATATTTATTTTTGTATTTATTTATCCAATGAATTTGGTTTGTTTGTTTTATCGGTTTGGCTTCTACCTAAATACTGTTAATTCATGTTTTAATTTTAAGTCCCCCTGTAGTCAATACTTTTATCCCTTAAAACTCATCTTTGATCACCAAAATGACATATTTAAATGTTTTTTTCTTTGAAGAAAAGAAAAAAATTCTTCATGTCTTAAAATATCTTGAATGTAACTCGACACTCTTGCCTCATTTAGTATGCGTGGTTCTATGAATATGCAAATGAGCCCCGCCTCCACTCACTCACTCAGCTCAGAGATCCACTGGTTGATGATCACACGTTGATCTGATTGGTTACAAGGTAGTTTGTGACGTCAGAAACACCAGCGATTTCAAAGCGTGTGTTTGAGACTGTCTTTGGTTCACGGCAGTTTTAAGGAGAAAATACTCAGCAATGCTGTCGACTTATGAATTTACACATGGTTTGTCTTATTAAAAACACCATATAGACACACAAACAACATTAAAAGCTGGATTTTCACCACAGGGGGACTTTAATAAAATAATGTAAATGGAGTTAATTTTTGTAATTTACTAAATATTTACTTATTTATTTATAGAATAACAGTGTCGCCCGGTTTATAGGTTAGGAAACGAAATCTTTCGGTTAACTTTCTCTTGATTCCCGCCCTTCTCCGAGTCTTTCATGAGTCCACATTTGGTGTAAAGTTGGCTTTCCTTGTGCACAGAGGAGCCGCTGACGTCTTGAGCAAAAGGGAGGAGAGATTAATGGGAAAATGAGAAGACTAGGCATATGTGCCGCTTGGGGGATTTATGGAGTCTGTACATGAATCTTATGAGGTGTGATGGACCGCAGACAACGAGAATAGACCGCCATTCATCTGCTATTTCTTGTACACACGACACTCCGTCACAGGAAGTGCTTTTGTGTTCTTGTGCAGGGATGGGACCATGGTTTTCCCTTACATTTGGGTCACATTTGAATGGAAAAGTGACTCCGAAACTAAATCGTTTTCTATACTAAACTATGTTAACACATTGTTTGACACATTGGATGAACTAGTTTTGGTTCACGTCAGATTCTTTCTCATTAAAACCCAGACACACACACACACACACACACACACACACACACACACGATACGGTGTTTCATTGCTCGGCTGAAGTCTTGAGAGACTCCTCTGTCAGCATTAACGAACCGTTTGATTCTCTCCGCCGCCACAGGACTCCATTATTTATCAGATCCGTGTGAGTCACGACACTCCATAACAACCACAGATATCTTCCATGACGTCACTTTAGCCTTTGCCAGACGCACCGAATATCTCCCAACCACCCCAGGCGATCTGTTACTGGATGTCTGGAAGTCTGACAGGTCTTGAAACTGTTGGGAATTGGTCTGGAATAGGGTGTTGATTGCAGACTGGTTGAAAGTTCGGAGCTTGTTATGTTGGTTGCTCCTCTGTTCCAAAAATAAGAGTTGTAAAGGAATCTTCTGTGTGATAGCATTAGGTTTAGCATTACATAAGTGATTTCTGTGCATGGTAGGGCTGGCGAAGAAAAAATTCATCGAATTAACCCTTTAGAACCTGAAGCTAAAATATTTTTCACATAATTAGATTTTTTGACTGTAAAATTCTAAAACAATGTGCTATCTTCATGTGCAAGGTGTCATCTTTTTCAGAAAAAGATAAGCTTTCAACAAATTACAGTTATTGACCATTATTGTGTGTGGTGAGTTTGTAAATAGAATTTAAATAGACAAAAAAAAAAAAGAGAATAAATTGAATGATTTTTATTTAGAAAAAAACTGAAAAAATCATGAACGAAAGAAACTAACACTTAAAAGTTGAAAAATTAACTATAATACATATATACAAGTCTTTTTTGTGACATTGGGTTGCACAGTTTTCATTTAGGACACTTTTTTTCATACACGCACACATACACATGCACGCATTCATAGGCACACACACACATACACACACTACATGCTTTGATACGTGAAAGAGTAACGGCCATCCGCCTCCCAAATTTAATTAAAAATCATCCCAATCCCCTCTTCTGCTTCGTTCGCCATGTATTTGTTTGTTTCTTTTATTATTTTATGCAATCCAAAACACTCTAACCTGCCACGCGTCGTATCTCTCTGTTCAAATCCTTCCATCTGCTGTCATTTGCAGACAGAAAGCATGACATTACCGTAATAAGCTGTATATTGGCGAAAAGCGCATGATGTCTACTTTCAGGAACTATGTGAATTATTTTTATAGTGCAAACGGTTGAAGAGTTACAGTGACATGAATACAGCTTGGTTGGCTGTGTCGTTGACGACACATCTGGTTTTAAAGGGTTAAAAAACAATAAAAATAAAATGCACATTTGAATGCAAAAATCATGCATTTGAATTTTTGGTCTGTCAAAAGACTTAACACCATTATGATTCTGTAACCCAGCAACCAATAGCCTCATTTCACCGTCTAGGTTATCTATAGACCCGATAGAGGTCCATTGAGTCTATGAGGTCTATGAGTAACACACTTACTAGACAAAATAACCTTTAATTTGGTATCATGTCGTTTTTGCCAAAATAACTTGCGAGATGTATGATATTCCATCATGTAAGCAAAGTCAACAGTGATTACAAGGCGTCTGATTTAATTTCTTCACTCATTAGGGCCCGAGCACCGATGGTGAGAGGACCCTATTGTTTTTTTCATTTATTTTTTTATCTAATTGATAATTGGCTATTCTTGGGCTATAGTTGGACATCTATTACATTTTCACTGACATCCCTAATTTTGCCTTGTTTTAGCCTAGACGTCTGGGCTGAGTTTGGATGGCTATTAGACGTCTTTTAAACGCAAAATTGCTTCCTGGAAACTGACGTGGTTTGTTTCTGTTAGCTTATCCAGTACAGCGTGGTGCGGCTGCGTCGTTAAATTAAAAAATGGCAGGAAAAGGCTTCCTGCTGACGAAAGCCCTCTCAGTTGGTGGCAGAAATCGTGCAACGACATACTTGACCAAAACCTGCACTTCGGCCAGAGCTGAGTGTGTGTGTTCATCATTTTTAAGTATTGCCTTGAGAATTTGAATATAATTAGAATTTCGCTAATATTTAAGAAAGAAATTCGAATTTAGCTTTTCAGCCATTTTGACAGCCCTGGTGCATGGAGTTATGTATTGTCAGTTCATGTCCCTTCCTGAAAGATGAAACATAATTAAATCACAATTATTATTGAATTGAATGTGCTAAATGCCCAACAGTTTGTAGATTTAGATATTTTTCTATTACATAGATGGAGCTGTACTTGTATAACTGGAAAACTGCTTCCCGAGGGTGTTAGTAAGGTGGCCGCTGAGACACAAGCTTGGATTGCATCATATAATTTGGTTCCAAGAGCAGCGAAGGATCTGGAGCATCTAAACTGACTGCATTTCTTTCCAGGTGGAGTTTCATGACGAGACGCAGATCTTACTGAAACGCAGTGAGATTCACTCTCTCAACCAGGAGCTGCCCAAGAGGGTCTTGTCTCGTCTGGTAAGCGTTTTAATTCGCTTCAGGCCGAGTATCGTATGTTTCTGCACACACAATTCATCAACCTCAAGTCAAAGTGCAAGTTTAACAATTTACTGCTATCATGTTTGTCAAACTTGAGGTTTTTCAAGCTAACAATTAGATCTGGGACAATATATCGATGCATCGCGATTCGTGGATCGATTACAATTTTTTCTGAATGCGTCGGGAATCGATTCTGAGCTTAGTTTTTAACAGCAGATGGCGCTCTAGGCTAGTGTTTAACAGCAGATGGCGCTCTAGGCTAGTGTTTAACAGCAGATGGCGCTCTAGGCTAGTGTTTAACAGCAGATGGCGCTCTAGGCTAGTGTTTAACAGCAGATGGCGCTCTAGGCTAGTGTTTAACAGCAGATGGCGCTCTAGGCTAGTTTTTAACAGCAGATGGCGCTCTAGGCTAGTGTTTAACAGCAGATGGCGCTCTAGGCTAGTGTTTAACAGCAGATGGCGCTCTAAGGCTAGTGTTTAACAGCGCTCTAGGCTAGTTTTTTACAGCAGATGGCGTTCTAGGCTAGTTTTTAACAGCAGATGGCGCTCTAGGCTAGTGTTTAACAGCAGATGGCGCTCTAAGGCTAGTGTTTAACAGCGCTCTAGGCTAGTTTTTAACAGCAGATGGCGTTCTAGGCTAGTTTTTAACAGCAGATGGCCTCTAGGCTAGTGTTTAACAGCAGATGGCGCTCTAGGCTAGTTTTTAACAGCAGATGGCGTTCTAAGGCTAGTTTTTAACAGCAGATGGTGCTCTAGGCTAGTGTTTAACAGCAGATGGCGCTCTAGGCTAGTTTTTAACAGCAGATGGCGCTCTAGGCTAGTGTTTAACAGCAGATGGCGCTCTAGGCTAGTTTTTAACAGCAGATGGCGTTCTAAAGCTAGTTTTTAACAGCAGATGGCGCTCTAGGCTAGTGTTTAACAGCAGATGGCGCTCTAAGGCTAGTGTTTAACAGCAGATGGTCCTCTAAGGCTAGTTTTTAACAGCAGATGGTGCTCTAGGCTAGTGTTTAACAGCAGATGGTGCTCTAGGCTAGTTTTTAACAGCAGATGGCGCTCTAGGCTAGTGTTTAACAGCAGATGGCGCTCTAAGGCTAGTGTTTAACAGCAGATGGTGCTCTAAGGCTAGTTTTTAACAGCAGATGGTGCTCTAGGCTAGTTTTTAACAGCAGATGGCATTCTAAGGCTAGTTTTTAACAGCAGATGGCGCTCAAGGCTAGTTTTTAATAGCAGATTTCGCTCTAGGCTAGTTTTTTACAGAAGATGTTGCGCTAAGGCTACTTTTTAACAGCAGATGTCGCTCTAGGCTAGTTTTTAACAGCAGATGGCGCTCTAAGGCTAGTTTTTAACAGCAGATGGCGCTCTAAGGCTAGTTTTTAACCGCATGCTCAAATGCCCACGAAGAAGAGCGCTCGTGCATTCATCTGAGAATGTATTTGCACTTCAGAATGCTTTTATGACACGAGATTAATGTAAACAGCCCACTGCAAACACCCTTGTAATTCACTTCAACCTTTTCTGACTTTATGAATGATTATTTTATAGAAGTTTCAAGTGGTGTGTGTGTAAGGCATTAGAAGCAGATTACGCCTGTGTCTAGAGCACGCAGTGCCATCTGCTGTTAAACACTAAAATCAGATTCGATTCGAGAGAGAATCGCGATGCATTCGTAAAAAATTGGAATCGATCCAGAAACATTTCTCGATTCACGATACATCGATTTATTATCCCAGCCCTACTAACAATGCAGCTATTTTGAGAGCTACATAAAACATAATTGTTTTTTTTATCGACAGGCATCTGTGAACCAACAACAACCTCAGGCCCAACCGTCAGACGAACCGTTGGCCGCAAAACGCCCACGTCTGCCGACACCACCACCCACGCTAGCCATCGAGCCCTCAGCGCTACCTTCTGAATTAATTACCACTTTCTTGCCCGCTAGTATTACTCCGAACACCAGCAACCCCCCTTGCTTGCCACCCGCATCACTTCCTGTCTCAGCGCCCACACTTCCTGTCCCAGAACCCAGCGAGAGTTACACCCACAGCTCAAGCTACATCGCCTACATGGAGTCTCTCCTCAACTCGGACTTTCCTCCAGAAGAGGACGAACAAGGCGTTGAGCCGATGTATTGAAGCGCCGCTTTGCGCTACCAGCTATTCGTCAACGCTTAACTTACTTTAAATTCATCCACTGCATGTCTTTGTTTCATTTATTCGCTGTCGTGCTAATCTGAGTCTCCCACACATGTACGGTGCATGTGGGACGCATGTGTGTCATTATAGACTGAAGCCGAAACGGACCCAGTACAGAGCCTTGGGGGACACCGCATTCTTCGGACCCCTTTCCACGATCCCTCTCTCCGCCTCTTGTGCTAAACGGAAAGTTTTCAGATGAAATAATCATTTACTGTTTGTGCTGTTTACTTTATACCTGATTTCTTTTCTCTAACGACTGCAAAATATTTTTCTAACTCAAGCCAAAACGTCATGCTTTACCCGGTCACTGATCAAAAACACAGTCTAAATCTGTACAGTTTCAGGTATTTTTCTCTGTACTCAAGTGTTTGGGAGGGGGTCACAGGAAGTTTTAGCAGGGCTCATGGGATTTAACAAGTATTTAAATGTCTTTTGTCACATATAGATTTAATATTTGTATAAAGAAAATCACAACTATGACAGCATCTGAAGCTACAGTTTTCAGTTAGCGCAAACGTACGTGTTATGATAGATTCGTGCATCATGTATTCTTCTATCGATTATAACCAACGATAAAACGTTTTTCAGCGCCAGATGATTGGATTTGTTTTTGTAGCATTCTTGGTAGACGTTTATATGGGAAACTATTCACCTCGTCTGTTTTTTTATTATAATTACCGTTGTTGTTATGATTTTTTATTTTTATTTTGGTGAAACTTTGCAACATAATGTTGAAAGATGAAAAAATAAATAAGTTGAATTTATCCTTTCTATTCAAGAGAATTGAAGTGGCGTACATTTAAGCATATAGTCATAGGTGATGTTAAAACAGATACGCAATCAGCCTTCTCAAGGTGCTATAGAGGTCTTAGACTACTGAGGGGCGCTCCG